>ONZH01005980.1:0-21702 GCA_900303285.1 Rhinella marina
GGCCTGGGGGCAGGGTTTTAAGTTCGTCTTTTGAGAGTGGCCTGAATGGCCACTCTACAGCACTGTGCTCCCTTAACAGTGTCATCCACAGCACCCTGCCCCTTTAAAGCTGACCTATATCAGTGAAGAAAAATTGCCGGGTTGTTATGGAAACCTGGTGTAAAACTGTGTGTATATGGAGACTAATGGCCTGTGAGCTTCTATTGGCTGATAAGGGACATGTGACTGTGTGTATGGCAGGCGTCTTTTGGCTAATGTATTTTTGGGGAATATCTCACCAACGGTACATCCTAGAGAGCTAAGACCTGGTCTAACACCTTCCCGGACACCTGATGTATCTGTGCGCCATATTTTGTGATTGTAAATGCGACGGTGCAGATTCCATTAGCGGACATACACACACACACGAGTCTTTGTATATCTTTATATATTATATATATACAGTACAGACCAAAAATTTGGACACACCTTCTCATTCAGAGTTTTCTGTATTTTCATGACTATGAAAATTGTAGATTCACACTGAAGGCATCAAAACTATGAATTAACACATGTGGAATTATATACTTAACAAAAAAGTGTGAAACAACTGAAAATATGTCTTATATTCTAGGTTCTTCAAAGTAGCCACCTTTTGTTTTGATTACTGCTTTGCACACTCTTGGCATTCTCTTGATGAGCTTCAAGAGGTAGTCACCTGAAATGGTTTTCACTTCACAGGTGTGCCCTGTCAGGTTTAATAAGTGGGATTTCTTGCCTTATAAATGGGGTTGGGACCATGAGTTGTGTTAGGCAGAAGTCAGGTGGATACACAGCTGATAGTCCTACTGAATAGACTGTTAGAATTTGTATTATGGCAAGAAAAAAGCAGCTAAGTAAAGAAAAACGAGTGGCCATCATTACTTTAGGAAATGAAGCTCAGTTAGTCCGAAAAATTGGGAAAACTTTGAAAGTGTCCCTAAGTGCAGTCGCAAAAACCATCAAGCGGTACAAAGAAACTGGCTCACATGAGGACCGCCCCAGGAAAGGAAGACCAAGAGTCACCTCTGCTGCAGAGGATAAGTTCATCCGAGTCACCAGCCTCAGAAATCGCAGGTTAACAGCAGCCCAGATTAGAGACCAGGTCAATGCCACACAGAGTTCTAGCAGCAGACACATCTCTAAAACAACTGTTAAGAGGAGACTGTGTGCAGCAGGCCTTCATGGTAAAATAGCTGCTAGGAAACCACTGCTAAGGACAGGCAACAAGCAGAAGAGACTTGTTTGGGCCAAAGAACACAAGGAATGGACATTAGACTAGTGGAAATCTGTGCTTTGGTCTGATGAGTCTAAATTTGAGATCTTTGGTTCCAACCACCGTGTCTTTGTGCGACGCAGAAAAGGTGAATGGATGAACTCTACATGCCTGGTTCCCACTGTGAAGCATGGAGGAGGAGGCGTGATGGTGTGGGGGTGCTTTGCTGGTGACACTGTTGGGGATTTATTCAAAATTGAACGCATACTGAACCAGCATGGCTACCACAGCATCTTGCAGCGGCATGCTATTCCATCCGGTTTGCGTTTAGTTGGACCATCATTTATTTATCAACAGGACAATGACCCCAAACATACCTCCAGGCTGTGTAAGGGCTATTTGACCAAGAAGGAGAGTGATGGGGTGCTACGCCAGATGACCTGGCCTCCACAGTCACCAGACCTGAACCCAATCGAGATGGTTTGGGGTGAGCTGGACCGCAGAGTGAAGGCAAAAGGGCCAACAAGTGCTAAGCTTCTCTGGGAACTCCTTCAAGACTGTTGGAATACCATTTCAGGTGACTACCTCTTGAAGCTTATCAAGTGAATGCCAAGAGTGTGCAAAGCAGTAATCAAAGCAAAAGGTGGCTACTTTGAAGAACCTAGAATATAACACATATTTTCAGTTGTTTCACACTTTTTTGTTAAGTATATAATTCCACCTGTGGTAATTCATAGTTTTGATGCCTTCAGTGTGAATCTACAATTTTCATAGTCATGAAAATACAGAGAACTCTGAATGAGAAGGTGTGTCCAAACTTTTGGTCTGTACTGTATATATCTATAAACTGTATATATATATATATATATATATATATATATATATATATATTAATTATAGAATTCAGTCTTCAGACCCTTTCACTTTTTTAAAATTTTGTTATGTTTGGCCTTGTTTTAAAAGAAAAAGGGGAATCTCAGACTGTGCGAAACAAGATCTCTGGTCTGATGAAACAGAAATTGAACTTTTTAACCTCAATTCTTATTGGCATGTCTGGAAGAAACCAGGAACTGCTCATCACCTGGCCAATACCATACCGCAAACATCATTCTGTGCTGGCGTTTTTCAGTGGCTGGGACAAGGAGAATGGTCAAGGTTGAGGGAAAGCTGAATGGTGCAAAATACAGAGAAATTCTTAATGAAAAAGTGATCCAGACTGCTCTGGACCTCAAACTAGGCTGAAGATTCACTTTCCAACAAGGCAAGGCAGTATAGAGTATGAGCACCTTGCAAAAAGATATATACTTGCACACCTTGGAATGCCATTAATGGGGTTATTAACTGTATTTTTGGAAATGTTCTGCCATGCTGAATGCACTTGGGCATGCAAATAATCAAGATCCGCTGCTGGGAGCTGACATTGCAATTGCTGACCAATGACATCACAGATTTGCTCAATGGGAGACAAGTTAACAGACACTGCATGCCCTGGTAGCGGATTTAGACCATGCAGGCTGGTCACAGTAGCATGACCAACATGTGGCCTTGCGTTGTCCTGTTGAAAAATGGCTCCTGGGGCGCTTTGGAGAAATGGCTTACCAATTGTTCCAGATTCAAATCAATGTAACATTGAGCTATTAGTGAACCTGAAATGAAGGATAGAGGGGTGAAAGTCTTTTCATAGCACTGCCCTATGTGGTCTTTAGACTAATCTCTGGCTCTCATTGCGTCCAAGACAAAAGTGGGACTCATCGCTGCTAGACCTCCATTCCAGCCTCCATTGCCATCTTGTTGTGCACCATGATAGCCTTTGAGAGCGATGGCGTGAGGTCAATGAAACACCTGCAGCTGGATGTCTAACTTGTAGCTGAATGTTATACAAATGCCTTTTGATGGTTTATTTAGACACTGTTTGCTGCCCTAGTCTTAGCATGTGGAATCCAATTTCACTTGCAGTACAAGATAAATCATTATGTGGCATTCTCCAAATAAACAATTCGTGCAGAGGTTCCCCTCTGTGTACTTCTGGCTGTCATTCCAGTTTGTTGCTGTTCTCTCAACCACTGGGACACACAATGTTGAACAGTGCTGATATCTCAGCCTAGCTGTGTAGCGATCTACCAGAGTGATAAACCAAGGTCTCTCAGTTCAAGGTTTCTGTCTCTCTCAGTTTGTGACAAGCGGCAATAACTTGCATGTCTATGACCAGTAGGCATCACAAAATGAGTTGATCTGATTTTGAGGTTTCATGTGGTCAAAAAACTCTGTTTTCAATCTGGCTTTTATGACCCTCCCACATGCCGCAAATTAGAGTGGGCTTACAAAATTGGTAGTCTGCAGATCTTAGCGACACCTGCTATTTCCTTGGTTTGCATAACCTTATTACTTTCCTGGTGTTGCAATTTTATGTTGAAGTGTGTATATAGTTGGAGCTTTTAGTGGTGAACTTGGTTCAGCATGGCAACTCCGACCAATCTGCAGCTTACAGTCACATATGGACATATGCAACAAGCCACAATGCACTATACATTCTGCCATCTTTCTGTCATATACAATGGTCTGTAGGGACTGGACTAGATGGGCCTTCTCTCCCCATGTGGATCAGTTAGTCTTGTGCACCCATGACCCTGTCTCTAGTTCACCATTGACCATCCTTTTATCCTTTTTGGAAGATACTAATCGCTGCATACTGGGAATATCCTACAAGACTACCAATTTGGAGACACACTGATCCAGCTTTTTAGCCATCAAGATTTGACCTTTGTTCCTCAGATCTCAACATTTGTACATTTTTACCACCTCCAATACATCAGCTTAAAGAAGTGACTGTCTGCTTGCTGCCTTATATGTTCCAGCTCTTGATAGGTGACATTGTCACAAGATAATCAATGTTATTCACTTCTGCTGCTGTTGGTGATTTTAATGTTGAGGCTGATCTGTGTGTGTGTGTGTATATCACTGCACAAAAAGACATGTTAGGTAGATTAGAAACTAATACATATTTTCTGCCAAGGCTCAGAAGGGCAAAGATGAAATTAAATGCAATGAACACTATGTACAATGCTATTTTTAAACATAGTCATCTGTGAAATGCACTCACCAAGTAATACTCAATATAATAATTCAGTAAAAGTGCTCTTTTTGCTATAGTACTTGGCTTCCCTGTTATTAGTTCTTCTTTACAGAAGTATTATTTTCCGTATCTCCTTCCAATCTTCAAACACTGCCATATATGTTAGCATAATTTTGGGATTCCTAAAGGAACTTTTTTTTTTTACTGTAAACAGCATCAAGTCTGTCCATGGCATATATTTGGAATGGCATATCAGCTATATTCATTTTAATGGGGATGAGCTTCAAAACCAAACTCAGGTAAAGGCATGTTTATCATGGTCAGTATTTGGTTAATATTTTGCATCAGTATTTGGACAGTATTTGTAAGCCAAAATAAAAAGTGGGACCTTCAGAGAAAATGTATAATCGAGATATTTGTGCCTCTTCTGTGTTTTGGACCCACTCCTGGTTTTGGCTTACAAATACTATTGCAAAAATACTGACCATATGAAAGAGGCCCAAGGCAGACATAGAAACCTTTGTCCATATCCTCTAACATCTTTTGGTTAAACCCAATAGATATATGCCTGTTTCAACCAAAAGAAAAATCAACCACATGCAGACTAATGTCAGAAAGACGTGGTATAGACTGTATCTGTATTGTGCACCCAATGTACACATACACAGTAATATATATATGTCTAGATCATTCATCAAAGTATCTACCACGCCACCTGTAGCACATTGGTTTGTTAAGTAATAAAAAGTACCAGCTCCCAAAAACGGACAACAAAGCATATGTCTACACAAAGACAAAAAATATATAGAGCCTTTGACGTACTATAAAAATATAACAATCTTTAATAATGCAAATAAATATAAATAAATAACAGTTACAGGGGGAAATGACAGTGCAAGAAAAACACCATCCCTGATCCACATTAGACAATATACTGGTATAGTACATCTATAGGTAACATACTGATGGGTACTGAGAGCTATCTCTTGATAAACTGCAATGCCAAGTGACCAAATATAACAGAGGCGCCGCGTATAGTGAACGGTTAAAAAACCGTATACAATTATATATGGTCACATGTAATTAACTAGTATCCAAGCAGAGCAAATGCAAATGCTCAATTCCTATGCATCAATCATGGTACAAGCAGATTAAATGTATTTGAACATCTCATAAAACTCACCAGGCAAACAGAAAAAACCAATGTGGGGTCAGGGATGGCGTTACCCCGACGCGCGTTTCGGCGTGACCCCCGGACGAAGGACACGCCGAAACGCGCGTCGGGGTAACGCCATCCCTGACCCCACATTGGTTTTTCTGTTTGCCTGGTGAGTTTTATGAGATGTTCAAATACATTTAATCTGCTTGTACCATGATTGATGCATAGGAATTGAGCATTTGCATTTGCTCTGCTTGGATACTAGTTAATTACATGTGACCATATATAATTGTATATGGTTTTTTAACCGTTCACTATACGCGGCGCCTCTGTTATATTTGGTCACTTGGCATTGCAGTTTATCAAGAGATAGCTCTCAGTACCCATCAGTATGTTACCTATAGATGTACTATACCAGTATATTGTCTAATGTGGATCAGGGATGGTGTTTTTCTTGCACTGTCATTTCCCCCTGTAACTGTTATTTATTTATATTTATTTGCATTATTAAAGATTGTTATATTTTTATAGTACGTCAAAGGCTCTATATATTTTTTGTCTTTGTGTAGACATATGCTTTGTTGTCTGTTTCAACCAAAGTAGATACCTTTGTAAGTCAGGTTCCTTTTCTAAGGAAACATTGATAGTAAGTAACTTGGTGTAACAGTATAACAATGATTTAATCCTCTTACTGGATACATTCAAATGAGGTAGAATATGGAACAGACACTAAAGTTAAATAAAATGCCAGCCCAGAAACTAAAAGAATTTGAATGACAACAGTTTACTATATTATGGGTTATACCATCTTACCTCTTAAAATTCATGAAATTTAATCTTAAAACTTGAAGGAATCTCTTATTAAAATAATTATCTGTTAAAGTGAGTAAAGTTTCAGATTGTGGAATTCTGGCGTTTCTTCTAGGTTCAAATAAGATATGAAATGAGAAGGCCAGTGGTCTAACATCAGCCATTATAAATTGAAATGTTATGTTTATTCCTAATAAATGATAAAATCCTCAAACCAACTGCTTATTTTCTACTTTGGCTTGATGCCTATGACTAATTAGTTGTGCTCTTTAAAGAAGCCTACAGTGAAACAAAAGGAAAAACATTTCTCCACAGCTTATAGTCAGTTACGCATCTGAGTTATAAATGAAGTCTATAGCACTTTTTTTTTTAAATTCTTGTAAATGAAGCAGAGTTTCATTGTTATACAATACAATATACAATACTAACATAAAATTGTGTGTAGAATGTAAATAAAAACAGAATGATTGGCAAATCTCCTAGACCCATAATTTATTCACAATAGATCACGGAATAGATATCAGATGTTGAAAGTGAAACATATTACCTTTTTTAAAATGAATCAAAATGAATTCATTAGAACTTGATGGCAGCATTGCATCTCAAAAATTTGGGATAGGATAACAGAAGGCTGAAATGTAAGTGGTAGTAATAAAAAAAAAGTTGGAGGAGTCATGACTGGATATAAAAAGAGCACGTTAGAGGCAGAGTCTCTCAGAATCAAAGATGGACAGAGTTTCTCCAATCTGCAAAAAACTATGTAATAATAGTGGAACAATTTCAGAAAAATGTTTATTAAAGTAAATTATAAAAACTTTGAATATTTCACCATCTACAGTATATAATATAATGAAAGCTTCAGAAAATCTAGAGAAATCCATGTGCTCAAGGCTGACGGTCAGTATTGGATGCTTGTGATCTACAGGCTCTCAGGCTGCACTGCATTAAAAACAGACATGGTGCTGTACTGGAAATCACTGCATGGGACAGAAATCATTGTCTGTGAACACAGTTTGCAGTGCAATACACAAATGCAAGTTAAATCTGTATCATGCAAAGAAGAAGCCATGTGTCAATATGATCCAGAAATGCTGTCGTCTTTTCAGGGCCAAAGCACATTAAATGGACTGAGGCCAAAAGGGAAACAGTTTTGTGGTCAGATGAATCAAAATTTTTAATTATTTTTGGAAACCACAGACACTTTGTGCTGTGGACTTAAGAGGAGAGGGACCATCCAGCATGGTATTAGCGCACAGTTCAAAAGCCTGTCTCTCTGATTGTATCAGGCTACATTAGTGCCTATGGAATGGCCAGCTTACACATCTGGAAAGGCACTATTAATGCTAAACAGTATATATATATGCTTCTATCCAGACAATATCCCTTTCAAGGAACACCTTGCATCTTTCAGCAAGACAATGCAAAACAACTACATCCATCACAACACGGCTTTGCAGAAGAAAATATTTGGCGTATCATGAAATGAAAAATCAAGCAAGAAAGACTCTGAACTGTTGAGTAGCTAGAATCCTACATCATGGGACAACATTCCTCTCCAAAACTCCAGCAATTGGTCTCCACAATTCCTGTGATTCCTGTAAATGAGTTTATAGACTGTTGTTAAAAGAAGAGGAGAAGTAACACAATAGTAGACATGGCCCTGTCCCAACATTTTTGAGACTCATTGCTGCCATCAATTTCTAAATTAGTTGATTTTTTCATGAAATAGTAAAATGTCTCATTTTCAACATCTGATATATATTCTATGATCTATTGTGAATAAAATATGGATCTATGAGATTTGCAAATCATGGAGTCCTTTTTTATTCACATTTTACACACAATTTTACACAACATAAAACATGAAAAGGGATATGGGAGGTAAATATCATTGATATTTAGCGGGTTGTCCAGAAGTTTTACCATTTTTAACATGTAAACATTAATAGAGATGCACCAACATTATTTCAGTGTCACACGGACAGACAGCACACATATCCATTGACATTAATGTGTGTATTCACATGTTAGTGGTTTTCCACAGGCTGCAGGCCCTATTTTTGTCTGTGATAACACATCCCTCTTGCCCATTATAGTCTATGGTTCCATGAAAATAACAGACACAACATGGGTGCCATCCATGTCTGGTCCATGTTTTTTCCAGATCATTAGTAGGAGAAGCTCTGGAAATTAATTTTCAGCTTAGTTTCAGCTTAGCTGTACTCCACTGCATTGATGGGATCAAAGATAACTTTAGTCTCAACTGATAACCCCTCATATACCACAGTCAATAATGTTTGTGGTATCTAAAAAAAAACCTCACTGCTCAACTTTGGTCTTTGCAAATTTACAGACGATAACTCAAAAGAGCAACCTTCTCTCTTTTATCTGAAGAAAGAGTTACCCGTACAGCACCTCTTGTGC
Organism: Rhinella marina; assembly: GCA_900303285.1. NCBI lineage: Eukaryota > Metazoa > Chordata > Amphibia > Anura > Bufonidae > Rhinella > Rhinella marina. The sequence goes on from ONZH01005980.1 coordinate 8,701, forward strand.
AATAACACAGAAATATGACCTTTAGTTCTTTCAAAACTTCATTTCAGGCTCTGGCAGTGTTGAACACCTTCACAAGGTACTCCAATGTCACTCTTTGTTTTCCCCCAGGAAACTTGACTGATAATTTTGAGGTTTAATTGGTAATGACAAATAGAGCTGAACATAATGAAATGTCATTGGGACATCTCAATAAGAACAGAATTTTATTCATAATGGTGAAAAATAACAATATATAAAGACCCATTTTCAGAATTTCACAATGAACAGGGAGCACAGTGTAATCTTAAAAAATGTTGAAGGGCTGTAGTTTGTTTCTATGTTTCATAGAAGAGTCATCCTAAGAATTTCAAAGGACCTGTCTGAAATATATATATGTTTTTTAAATGCAGCTATTTATTAAATTAGTAACATAGTAACATAGTTTACAAGGCCGAAAAAAGACATCTGTCCATCCAGTTCAGCCTGTTATCCTACAAGTTGATCCAGAGGAAGGCGAAAAAACCCCTATGAGGTAGAAGCCAATTTTCCTCACTTTAGGGGAAAAAATTCCTTCTCGACCCCAATCAGGCAATCAGAATTACTCCCTGGATCAACAACCCATCTCTAGTAACTATAACCTGTAATATTATTATACTCCAGAAATACATCCAGACCCCTCTTAAACTCTTAGTGAACTTACCATCACCACCTCCTCAGGCAGAGAGTTCCATAGTCTTACTGCTCTTACTGTAAAGAATCCTCTTGTATGTTTGTGAACAAACCTTCTTTCCTCAAGGCGCAGGGAATGTCCCCTCGTCACAGTCACAGTCCTTGGGATAAAAAGATCATGGGAGAGATCTCTGTACTGACCCCTGATATATTTATACATTGTTATTAGATCACCCCTCAGTCGTCTTTTTTCTAAAGTGAATAACCCTAATTTTGATAATCTTTCTGGGTACTGTAGTCCACCCATTCCAGTTATGACTTTAGTTTCCCTCTTCTAAACCCTCTCCAGCTCTGCTATGTTTGCCTTGTTCACAGGAGCCCAGAACTGTACACAGTACTCCATGTGTGGTCTGACTAGTGATTTGTAGAGTGGCAGGACTATGTTCTCATCATCTATGCCTCTTTTGATGCAACCCATTATCTTATTGGCCTTGGCAGCAGCTGTCTGACACTGGTTTCTACAGCTTAGTTTGCTGTTCACTAAAATTCCTAGGTCCTTTTCCATGTCAGTGTTACCCAGTGTTTTACCATTTAGTATGTACTGGTGACTTGCATTATTCCTTCCTATGTGCATAACCTTACATTTGTCAGTGTTAAAGCTCATCTGCCACTTCTCTGCCAAAGCCTCCAATCTATACAGGTCCATCTGTAGCAGTGTACTGTCCTCTTCTGTGTTAATTACTTTACCCAGTTTAGTGTCAAATTAATAAAAATAAATTAATAAACAGATGATATACTGTACTTATCTTCCTGAACCCCCTTAATTCCAGTTCCACCACTACATCCTCCCCCGTTGGTCTTTGTTGGCCAATGTAGGCAATCACTGGCCTCACCAGTCTTGTGCTATAAACCACCGAGACCAGTAGTCTTGTGCCATATACCCCTTAGACTAGTGTTTGGCCGCAATAGTCACATGTGATCTCTGACAACCTCCAACTTCTTGCTTACATGCACATTGAGCAAAGCTTTCCAAGCTGCACAGCTGAATGATTATATGTATTATCACCATAGTTGAAGTTACCATCTTAATCTCTCTGGGATAATAGTTTTTTCTGTAATGTAATGCAATATTTTACTATACATTAGTGTTATTTTTTATTGATCAATTAGAGCACTATTTAATGGTTTCCAAATCATCAGACTGGTCCAATTCACAGTACATTAATAAAAAATCCTCCTTAGGGCTCATTAACATGACTGTATGCTCTGTTCCATCGTTGCGCAAAAAGATAGAACATGTCCAGTTCTTGTCCTCGATCATGGACAAGAATAAGCATTTCTATAATGACATGGGTGGCATCCTTATTTGGGGATCTGCAATTTGCAGACTGCAAAACACAGCGCGGTCGTGTGTATGTGCTCTTATTCTGTTGTCTAAACAAGAAAATATCAATTTTTGTCCCTGATTCAGACTCCAAATTAGGGCTGTTTTACAGGAGTGAGTCCACTGCTGGAATCAAGCTTATTGTGTGAGCGTGATCCTCTGTTCTGGACTTCCAGGAGCGCACAGCATTATACTGATTTATAATGCTGTATGTCTCTGCTTGACCTTACTTCTACAGAATCATACTGACATAAAGCTGTCATTATAATCCTGTAGACGTAAGGTCAAGCAGAGACACATAGCATTATAAATAGTGATAATGCTGTGCGGTCCAAAAAGTCCAGAGGATCGGAGGATCACACTCACTCAAAGAGCGTGATTCGCGCAATGCACTCGCTCGTGTGAAAAAGCCCTAATACTTAGATAAATAGGTTTACTGACTGATCAGTACTACTAAGTGTTGTTGTCAATGGAACAGATAAAGGTAAGGAAGTTGGGTGCAATACAAGCTTCCCCAAACATTGGTGTCAATCAGCAAACTAACGGATATCCCATTTAAGAAACTTCCTCTACTCCACCTAAAGAAAACCCACCAGCACAGCACCTTTCAGTGTATTAACATAGGGGGTCATTCATTAAACAGAAATACGCCTAAATTGCATTCCACAATACATGGCACCGGCTGTGTGCCCTCTGTTTCAATGGGTCAATAATACTCAAGTACCAGTCCATTCCGCAAAAAAGTAGAACATATTCTATTTTTTTGCCGTGTGGATGCACAAAGTGAAATCCCACAGAAGCAGTGCATAGTACCTCTGTTGACTTCCACTCCATGCCTCCACTCCTCACCGCTCCGTATCTTGAGGATTGCGGACCCAGTCAAGTGAATGAATCCGCATCTGTGATACAGAGTACATAGGGCCAGTGTCTGTATATTGCAGCAGTTGAACAAGATAAATGCGGCGATATATTAGACCACCCTTTAATACTGACACACAGTAAGTGTATGTGTAAAATGATAGATTAACTGCGAATGTCACAGCAGTTTGACAAGGTAAACACAGTGATACTGTATATTAGACCACCCTTTAAAACTGAGTCTGATGCACAGTAAGTCTATGTATAAAATGACAGATTAACTATGAATGCTGCAGCAGTTGAAGATAATTGCTGCGATTGCTCTCCCTCTCCAATATTCTTTGTTGTTTGCAGCAACACTGTTCCTACCGCATTAGCGCTTGTGACGTCTCTCCCTATCCTTAGCTCACAGTAAGATGGTGGAGACTACACGGCATAAGGCTTTTATAGGGCTGTGACAACTCTGTGGATTGGCTGGCTGCACAATATTATGGGTGATCTAAAGTTCCCAGGCTTCTTACTTTCACTTTGTAACATGTAGCCACCATTTTAGAAAACAAAAAGAAAAAGAAAAACCGTTACCACAAAGCAAGAGCAAATTCGTGGTGAACTGAATTTTTCCTAAACTTCTGATCAAATTCCACTTTGGATGCTTCGATTTGCTCAACACTAGTGATGATCGAGGCATACAAATTCGTACGCATTAGCGTACAATGTGTAGCATTAGAATACAAATTCGTATGCATTAGCGTACAATGCGTAGCATTAGCATACAAAATCGTATGCATTAGCATACAATGCGTAGCATTAGCGTACAAATCAACATGGCTATGGCATTACAGTGAATGCCAGTACTCTCCCAAACGTGCGGGGGGGGGGGAAGACTCGAGCATTGTACTCGAACACCGCGGTGTGCCGAGCATACCGATGCTCGAGCAAATATAGTGCTCAGGCGAGCATGCTCGCTCAACACTACTCAACACTAATAATCACTAGATATTGATATACCCAGCATTTGGTAATCACTTATTAAAGATGACCTGCCATCATTTCTGAATGAATTTCTGGTCAGGAACAATATAAAATGCTTATATGTGTGAAAAAAGAAGCAGCAACGTAAATGAAGTCAGATAAGAATAGATACAAAATACACCATGAAAATGAATACTGGAATTGTTGTATGGCACATTACTGAACAATACCCTACATAGCTTCTAAAGAAATGCCAGGACGAAAGGCTAAATATATATATATATATATATATATATATATATATATACGAACAATTACATCTATTCACATGGAGAAATGAGAATTATATTATGAGGATCCAATTATGTTCTTTTTTGCACTGAAAATAGGTGTTGGTTCTTTCTTGGGATCAATATCAAGTGCATTTCTTCCCTCACTGTAGGTTGCTAAAACAAGCCAGACCTTAATCAGTTGTTCTTTCATACACTTGGGCATGAGGGAGTCGTGCTGTGTGCGCGACAGAGAGCCTATTTGCTGCTAGCATAGATTTTCGAATATAAGATGAGGAAGATCTTTGTAGTGCTTTCCATTTTAGTCATCGATCTGCTTTGGTGATCACTTCAATGCTGCTTAATTTGACTACCGTATCCTGTTTTAAAGCTTCTGGACTTCACAATACAGCAATATTTTTCAGTAACAGAAATATATACTTAGAAAAGTTGTATATTAAAAATCTCATTGAAAAGCATCCAAAAGCCTCCCAGCAGCCATCAGCTCTGTGACAACATTTACCCCCTACCCCATATAGATCATCTATACAATTTCAGGTTCTGATGTATATACTGATCATAAGTGTAAGGGTACAGCCAGTGCATCTTGATAATTTAGAATATCATGGAAACGTTAATTTATTTCAGTAATTCAATTCAAAGAGTGAAACTCATATATTATATAGATTCAATACATTCCATGATCTATAGTAATTTATCAATCTATATTTCTTTTAATGTTGATGACTGTGGCTTACAGCTAATTAAAACCTAATGAAAAAATATTGTGGAAAAATTCAATATTGTGAACACTATGGTGTCACACTCTAATCAGCTAATCAACACAAAATACCTGCAAAGGTTTCTGAAGCCTTTAAATGGTTGCTGAGTGTGGTACTGTAGGTTACACAATCATGGAGAAGTCTGCTGATTTGACAGTTGTCCAGGAGACAGTCATAAACCGCTAAAGGTTACTGCTATAGAAGCTGACTGTTCATAGAGTGCTGTATCCAAGCATATGGAAAAGTTTCGGGTTTTCATTAGCTGTAAGCCATAATCATCAACGTTAAAAGACAGAAACGCTTGAAATAAATCACTCTGTGTGTAATTAATCAATATATTATATGTTTCACTTTTTTAATTGAATTACTGAAATAAATTAACTTTTTGATGATATTCTAATTTATTGATATGCACTAGTATGCATATATATATATATAAATAATCATTGTATATATGTAGGTAGCTAGTGTATATATGCATGAGTGTGTATTCAATTTGTCTTTCCATCTGTGTGTGCATATATGGATGTTTGTATATACATACTTGACAAATATGGTGGATACCAATACAATCCCATTATTGTTCCCATTTGTACGCTGGAATGCAGCTTTCCATAAATACTTCCATGTCTCTTCAAGCATCAACCTCGTCAGCCGTTGACTAGTCCATGTCCCTTTCTTACAAAATCACAAAATCTGCAGAAAAAAGTACCTTTTAATTTGAGAATTAAACAATGTCTGACCAAGGAGGACTCTAAGAAAGAACTACTCAGTGGGTGCTTAATATAATTTGCAAGTAGATGAAAGGGCAAGGCGCTAAATGATTGAGAAACAGCTTAATAGATCATTCCATTTAGAAGCTACATAAAGGGATCACAGTGAATTAAAAAACGCTAGCACTAGGGCAAGCATGATGCGTTCAAATGGTAATGGAGTATACTGCGAAGCACTTGAGAAAATGATGCTGGCCATTCATGCCTGTCAGCTACTCCTCTCTACCAGTGGGCAATGGGCCCACTTCCTTCCTGGTGCTTGCTCCCTTAGGGCACCAGCACAAAGTAATATGTAGATTAGCTTTCTGAGTGTATCTCAGTGTGGTGAAGCTATAGTACATAGCGTATATGATATGATATGATGCTAGGACACAGCTCTGCCCTCAGCATATCCAGCACTGTCAATCAAGGGGATGGGGGAGTGTGCAGAACACAGGGGGTGTTACAAAGCAGTGCTCAAAAGATTCAGCCGTCTCCTGGTGCTCAAACCTATCATTTGGATATAAATTATTATATAGATTTCTTTGCAGGTATAGTTTTAATCAGCATGATGAGCCCTACTGGCAAGTATATCTGATTTAATATGGTTTATCTTGGTGTCAGAGCCGCTTTAATGGGCCAGTACGTTGCACTGATTAAGCTGTGCCCAGCCAACTGTAGTGTTCCTTGGGGTATGTTGGGTGCCTTGACCTATGGGAAGGTGACTGAGCTATAGGTTCTTTGCTAGTCTAGTTCTGCAAAGGTGTGCTATTCCATTGTTCTGACCTCCTGTGCCTGACCTCTGCCTATTTACTAGATTGACCCTATTCACCTTCACCGTCCTCTGCCTAATCTTTGTATTGACAGTGTTCTACCTGTTCTGATTTCTGCCAGATCTCTGTATTTACCCTTTGTCTCCTGCTCTGATCTATTGCCTGATTATCGTATTGCACAAACTCTGCCTGCCCTCACCTCTGCTTGCCCACTGACCATGTCCCTTTGGTGCCACTCACAGGTCTTTCTTGACCCATCTGGGTCAGCCTCTGAATGGAGACTTTTACTAAATGTAGTGACCTGGTGGCCCCCTGCATCAATGTTAATATCCCTGCATGGGGGTGGAAGAGCGAAAACCATGATATTGATATAGATCCTTGATATTGCACTCAGGAGTAGCCCCAGGTCAAATCTGTTCAGTGGCAAGTGGGTCCACACCCGCTGCATTACAGAAAAGGATGTACAGGATTGTGAGTGTTAATTGGTTGCGTTGTTGCATTCTAAATGTAAGCTATCACAATGTATTAATCTTTTCCACTGTATGGCACTGTTATAAAAGCCCTGTGTCAATCGCATTGCTTTACCATTGGATTTCATTTGAATTTCTAAATTTGAATTGTAACTTCATTCACTAATAAATAATATGCATCAAATTGAATGGTTTGTATTTCTTTGGATTTCTGGAATAGTTCCATTGTGGCAGTGTTGCACCCAATTTGTCACATTTTGGATCTACTGCCATGTCTACATTTTCTGTTCTCAATATACATCAGAATTTGTGTTGTACTGTTATATTTTCAGGTACTGTAAGCCATGCAATTCTCTTAAAACAGCTGATAGACTGAATCTACCATTCATGCTATTTTCCCAAAAGTATATAAAATCTACTATCAATGGTGAGAGAATTGATAGAATGAGAGGACGACTCTAAAAGGGCATATAAATAAGTGTTACATCAACTTATGCTTTAACACAAGGTTTCTCTACCAGAGAATCCAGTAATGTAGACATATAGTTCACCTTGAATGCTACATCTTGAAATGTGCTTCTTTATAACCTGTCTTTCCATTTCACCACCACGACGGCAGAAAGATGAGAGATGACCCCTGACCTTCTGCAGGGGCAGGAAACAGAGAAGAGGTTAAATAGCCCCCTCCCACCACCAACACCAGTGTTTTTCCTGCCCCTACAGTGGCCAGGACAAAGAAGTCCTCTCTGCTCGTCAGGGAGGTATAGTGGAGGAAATGACAGCGCTATTTTTTATTTTCCACTCACCTGGATGTGCATCGGGGGCTTTATAGCTCCCCTTGCAGGCTATTCACCCAGGTTTTCCCCCTGTTCCTCCGGCGGTGAAGACCTATGCTGGGCAGGGTGGTTCTCAGGAATCGCGCTTGTAGATCAGGCTCCATTCCTCTGCTGCCAGGACCTCCTTTCCCCTAGTGGGATAAGCAGGTTGTCTATAGATACGGACCGCATGGTGCGGGCGTCTATTGTAACCTCGGGTGCGGGCGTCTGTGGTCACTTCCGGCGCGGCCGGATGACAGAGTTCCAGCATGGGGACACACCCGGAAGTCTGTCCAGGAACATTCAAAAGGAACCCGCGGGAACGCCGCTCTGATCTGAGGTCTGGTTTCCAGCATGTCAGGTCCTGAGATGTCTGCTTCTAAGGAGCTGGATGCTCCATTACAACAACCAGCAGTGAGTGCATTTTCAAGGTGGCAGCAGTATGCATTAGGATGTGGGACTTGGTAGCACTATATTGTGCTGTGAGGGAATATGAACTCTTGCCTTTCTTACTATTCCCTTAATTCTCCTTATTAGGAGTCCACATCCTATATTATATGTTATATATATATATATATATATATATATATATATATATATATTCAAAAAAGACCCAGCAGCACCAGAGACACAACTAAGGGATCCTATGGAAAGGAACGCAGATAGTCTGTTGTGTAAATCGTGGGAGGCCGCTATGTTTAGTCTTAAAACCAACATATCTGCTACTTCGGTAGCTAGGGCGATGTATTTTTGGCTTAACGAGTTAGAAAATCATATAAAGAATAAAAGGCCCAGAGAGGAAATAATAGAATCCATTCCTCTGCTTAGATCGGCGACTTCCTTCTTAGCGGACGCTTCCGCAGAAACAGTTAGATTTTTAGCCAAAGACGCAGCTTTATCAAACGCAGCAAGAAGGGCATTATGGATGAAATCCTGGGGAGGGGATAAAACTTCCAAAATGAAACTCTGCTCAATTGCCTTCTCGGAAGAATATGTATTTGGTCCGGTGTTAAACAAGATACTTGAAAAGGCCACCGACAAAAAGAAAGGTTTCCCTGAGGAGAAAATTTTCCTTTCGTCCCTTTAATAGCCAAGAAAGATCCTACAGAGGTAAAGGGAAGACAGGATGTTGGAGCTACCAGAAAGGTGGTAGAGGCAGGAGGTTCCTACTCAACCCTCAAAACAAGAATACCGAAAAACAATGACGCCATGGTAGGGGGGAGGCTGAGGGACTACCTTCCTCAATGGCAAAAAGTAACAACAAATCCCTGGGCCTTAAATATAATAAAAGAAGGTTACAAAATCGAGTTCTCCTCTCTCCCCCCGAATCATTTCCAGATCACGACACACAGGTCTCAGACTATCCTAAACAAAATCTGGTGCAGGTGCAACTCTAATCCGGATCACTCCCTTCTGGCCGAAAAGGAGTTGGTTCTCGCTGCTAAAAAGACTATCTTGGCAGGAGCCTTGGATTCTCCCTCAGAGAAAGAATATTTTATCACAGGGTCCGGTCCTCCATCCGGCTCCAGAATTTTTCAAATTGACGACTTGGATCCTGAGACCAACATCCTAAAGAACAGGGGCTTGTCAGACAATGTAATTGTCAACCTAAAAGCTAGTAGGAAAACTGACTTTGACAATCTACCTAAAGATATGGAGGAAGTGTTGTTCATGGTCTGGTGAAAACTCACCAGATCATCCCAATATTAATAAGATCTTTCTCCAAAATGGGCTAGAAATGGGGTTGAGACCCTCTACCCTAAAGGTACAGATCTCGACCCTCAGTGCCTTCTATGATTCAAATCTAGCCAATCATAGGTGGATTAAAAGATTCATTAAAGGGGCTTCTAGACTCAAACCCAAAATTAGGTCCAGAGTTCCAGCATGGGATCTAAATACAGTGTTAGTGGGTTTCACTAAGGAACCCTTTGAATCTCTAGAGGAATGTTCTTTAAAAAATCTAACTCTGAAGACTGCCTTTCTCATAGCCATTTCATCCGCAAGACGTCTGGGAGAAATACAGGCTCTCTCTATCCGTGAACCCTACCTTTCTATCAGAGATGATAGAATAATTCTCAGTCTTGACCCAGGTTTTCTGCCTGAAGTTGTCTCAGACTTTCATAGGAACCAGGAGATTATCCTTCCATCATTCTGCAATAATCCTAAAAATAACAAACAAGAACAGTTTCACTCCTTAGATCTCAGGAGATCGGTTCTTAGATATGTGGAAGTCACGAAAGACTTCAGACGTTCTGAAATTCTTATGGTTCAGTTTGGGGGAAAAAATAAGGGAAAGGCGGTGTCAAAATCCTCCATCGCTAGGTGGATTAAGCAGACCATCGGTTGTTGTTATGGAACTCAAAATCTTCCATGCCCCATTAATGTGCGTGCTCACTCTACCAGGGCTCTGTCATCTTCCTATGCGGAGAAGGCGGGTGCTTCTCTAGAACAGATCTGTAGAGCAGCAACTTGGTCAAATCTTAATACCTTTGTAAAACATTACAGACTGGATTTGTCTGCTACTGATGACCTTTCTTTTGGGAGAAAGAATTGGCAGGCAGTAGCCCCCCCCTTAATAGTGATCTGTTAGATATCATCTTTCTGCCGTCATGGTGGTGAAATGGAAAGCCGGAATTAGACTTACCGGTAATTCATTTTCCATGAAACCACCATGACGGCACTAGATTCCCACCCAAAAAAAAAAAAGTTTTTTTGTGTGCATTATTCACTAAACAAGGTGGCACAGTGATCAGTAAAACACTGGCGTTGTTGGTGGGAGAGGGCTATTTAAACTCTTCTCTGTTTCCTGCCCCTACAGAAGGTCAGGGGTCATCTCTCATCTTTCTGCCGTCATGGTGGTTACATGAAAATGAATTAACGGTTAGTCTAATTCCGGCTTTCCATACCTTACATTTCTAGGCAGTTCAGTCCATTACGACTACAAATGTATTCTACTTAAATTTTAGCACGTTGCCCTTCTGTTACGCTCTGGTGTGTGTGTGTGTGTGTGGGGGGGGGGTTATTCCACACCAAGTGCAGGAGGAAGAGGGGGGAAAGGAAATGTGATTAGGCCTGGAACTAGTGAAGGCAGATGGTCACCTCCTATTGAAACCCTGACTCCAGTCCTGGCTTATTACAGTATGAACAGGCCTAGAAGGAAGGCGAGTTCATACGCAGGAAACCTGGGACCCTAACTGTCCCTGAAGGACCCTGAAGCCAGTGACTGGAATGAGACAAACTGTTCCTCCACCAACCTGGACGAACAGTAGTCTCCCCTCAGGCCCAAACACCAAAACACAGGGAAGATATACACAAATAAACGAAAAGGAAAGATGACACTTAACTTTCCTGAAGATAATGGCAGCAATGGGATCTCCACAGAGAAACACACACCAGCTGACCACAGAAAGTATAAACCGCATAGCATGGTGGGAGAAGCAACACTAAATAGACAAAGATAATTGATAAAACACCTACACCTGAAGGGGGAAGGTGTGGTGAATGCCAGCAACAAAACAACCAAAGTACCAAGTAAGTCTCCAGACTCTGATTAGTACGCTCCGTCTGTCCGTTCAACTGAGGATGAAAAGCCGAAGAGAAGGACAGTTGTACCCCCAGACGAGTGCAGAACGCCCTCCAGAATCTGGATACGAACTGAGTCCCACGATCCGAGACCACGTCAGTGGGAATGCCATGGTCTGGACGGGATGGGCAACGGAAGTAGGGGTCCAGAAGGTCGAGTATGTGTCACCTTAGTGCGTGCACAGACTCTACAGGCCGACACATAATCCTCAACACACTTACGCAGGACTGGCCACCAGAATCTACGAGAGATGAGTTCGATAGTGGATTTACTCCAAGGGTGTCCCGCAAGCTCCGTACAGTGATGTTCCTCAAACACCTTATAACGCAATTCAGATGGAACAAACTATTTCCCAGGGGCGCAAGACTCCGGTGCGTCTCCCTGGGCCTCTAACACCTTAGCCTCAAGATCAGGGTAAAGAGTGGATATCACCACCCCTTCTGACAAAATAGGACCTGGATCTTCAAAATAAACACCTCCGGGAAAACTACGTGACAAGGCATCCGCGTTGACATTCTTAATCCCAGGATGATACGTGACAATGAAATTGAATCTGGTGAAGAACAAAGACGATCTGGCCTGCCTCGGGTTAAGTCGTTTAGCCGACTCCAGCTAAGCCAGATTTTTGTGATTAGTGAATACCGTGATAGAATGAATCGCCCCTTCCAACCAATGACGCCATTCCTCAAAAGCCAACTTAATAGCCAGTAACTCTCTGTTACCCACTTCGTAATTTCTCTCCGCAGCAGAGAGTTTTTTCAAGAAAAAGGCACATGGGTGCCATTTAACTGGTGACGGACCCTATGACAAAACTGCTCCTACCCCCACCTCAGATGCGTCAACCTCCACAATGAAAGGTTGTGACTAGAGATGAGTGAACATGCTCGTCCGAGCTTGGTGCTCGTTCGAGCATTAGGGTATTCGCATATGCTCGCTACTCAGACGAGCATATCGCAATCCTCGAGGAAATGGCAACTTCCTCTTCCTGCATGTTAGCCACCTTTTTTCAGCCAATCAACATGCAGGAGAGTCATTGGTACCTCCTAGCATCACGTGGGGCCCCTACAAGTCGATAGCAAGGATTGGCTGGCCAGATCAGATGACCTGGGAATATAAGAATCTGGTCCAGCGCTGCTCGCGTCATACGCCGTTTGCATGAGATTAGGGATAGAGCTGCTGTCTGTCAGGGAGAGTGTTAGGGCCTGAATTTAGTTGTTGGTTAGGCAGGAATCACCCACAAAGAACCCAACAGCTCTTCTAAGGGCTACAAGCATGTTTTTTTTTGTCTCCTCCTGGCTGCTGGCTGGGACTTGTAGTGCAGCTACCGCCATCTTGGCTGCATACTGTTAGGGCGTAAAATTAGAATCTGGTTAGGCAGGAATCATCCACAAAAAACCCAACGCTCCTTCTAAAGGCTACAACGACATTTTTTTTTTGTCCTCCTCTCGGCTGCTGGCTGGGACTTGTAGTGCAGCTACCGCCATCTTGGCTGCACACTGTGCACTGGTGGCAGGAAGGGGACAGCACATGGTCCACACAGACCCCAATGAAATTGCCCAAAGTCCTCTCAGTACTCATTTTTGCTGCTGCTGTACCTTGCTTGCTGGGATCTGTAGTGCAGTCTAGGGAATGACGTTTTGTCACTCAGTTATAATAAACTACAGTCCAGTGAACAATTGTGAGGTGTGCAATAATT